>JAIZAY010000412.1:12500-49858 GCA_029531755.1 Holothuria leucospilota | reverse complement strand
GGATAACCGATCTCTGTTAAAGCCCGAATTCGAGATGTCACATAACTTGGAGATCCATCAAATAAAAATAACCTGGTTTGTGATTGGTCATGCTCGTCATTCTGGAGGATTCGAGCGATTTCTAGAGCTACTACAGCACCAAATGAATAACCAGCAAGATTGTATGGACCGCTTGCCTTAACTGAACGCATGTTGGATAGGTAATAATCTGCCATATTTGATATAGAGTCATATGGAACCTCTACAGTGAACTGAATAGCAAATACAGGATAGTCCAAAAGCGCGCTAGCTAAGGGGCGAAAGACATCAATTGAACCTTCCACAGGATGGAATAGGAAGATTGGACAGTTTTCAATTGAACCCGTATTTAGTCGCACTAAGCAATTGGTATTTTTGCAAGTTAGAATTGGTGATATAAGTGGGTAATGGACATCAGTTTCACAGTTTTTCTGCCTATGATTTTCTTGCTCGTCTCGCAAGCGTTCTCTATCATAGTTAAGTAGTTTTCGTATTGTCAAACACTATTGTTTAACACTAAGGACATAAGAGAAATTTCTTTCCAGGGTTTGTTTAACCCCAGTGACCAATATTGAATCCAAGCCGAGCTCAGCTAAAGTTTTGTCCTGGTTTATAGAGGAAATGTCATCGATACCAAACAATTGGGATAAATAGTTACTAATATTATCGTTACTATCAACTTCCGCAGTATTTTCCTTGGATCGTGCTTTCACAAGGGAGGCGAGCACAGGCTTTCGGATCGATAAAAACAAATCCAAAGTGGATAAGCAAGAGTGCAGTGTCTGAGCTGCGCATCCAACAATTACGGTATCATTACCAGTTTCTGAGTCTGCTACTACCCCAACGTCTCCAACAACTCCCCATTGAATAGCAAGACCTGTAGAAATACAATTATAAGCGGATTTTAAGGTACTCAATCTAGGATGAATTAAGAATTTGTGATGAAATTAGAAGAAATTTAATTAAATTGTAGATAGAGAGAATTCCATCATTCTACCACATGGAAACAGGGTATTTGCCCGTGATAAAACAAGTTGAGTCTCTCACCCCCTTTCAATTGAATGGAGAAGAAGAACTAAAGCTATTTTAAAGACAAGTACCTGGTAGTTGATCTTCCCTTCTTTTTTCACAAATCCTCTCCATAGCAGAGTTTGCAAATCCATAGTTAGACTGACCTTCATTGCCCCTCCCGGAGGCTACAGAACTGAACATCACAAACCAATCCAATTCAGGGCCACACTGCTGCCGCGTTGCCTGATCGAGGTTACGTGCTCCTTCGAGCTTCGGTCTGCAGACTTCTTGAAAATCTGCGGAAGTCAGATTATCCAGGAGGGCATCTTTCAAGACCTAAAAAAAATGGTTGCGAAAAGTAATTTTATTTTACATCTCCATCTTTCTACCTTCAACACCGTATTTTTCGCGTATAACTGTCCATACGGAAATCGTTATGCTATAATCTATGGTAATCTATGGTATGTGTTAAGACAATAACATTTTCTTTTACTATCTTATCATTTGGCAAATAGGATGTGCGTCCACACATTTTAGCTTTTTGATAACCTTTTCTTTTATTGACCTTTGAATCGTTCTCTTATGGCCAAACAGAAATAAGTCCACAAAACAAGTTTCCCAATGATAGATTAGTTTATTTTCGTATGCCATTCTTGATAATATCTGTCTTTTATAAGATGAACACTTCAAAACTTAATGTAATCGCAACAGCATTCATTATAAGTGGTTTAATGGACCACGAGAACATTTTGGGGAATAATATTATGGAATAAATACGTTGTAGGCCTTGATGCATGAAATGACATTACATTTAACATGGTATGTGGACGGCGAAAATCAGGTTCAGCAGCATGCGTCTCCGAGACCATTCCAGTCCATTGTGTTTTTTGTGTGCAAGTAAAATTGATCAGCAGATAGGAGACAACTCATGAAAGAAGTCGTCCTCTTGATTGTTATTCACCGTAAGTACTGGTGATATTAAATATTGGAAAAGGATAGTTTAGGTTAAGGCGATCACGTGATCCCTGAACATATTGACGACACAATATTTCTGATCATTACATTTTTACAATTTTTAAATTCATAATGTAAAGTATTTAAGCAAGTGGTCTCATCATAGTCTACGCTTTCAAAGTTTACTTCCTTTATGAAGTCTGATTATTTTGAGGGGTTGAATCGGTATATCAGTAACTGTTTATTACAAGGCCTACTCTTGCACTTTTTACGATGTTTTAACTTGGCGTGCGCTTGTGCATATGTTAGTTTGCCTAAAAATCGTGAAATTCTGACCCTTTTGCACGGGTTTCCCAATACATAAATGCCTCTGGACCTTTTACTTGACACCACGTTAAACTGTCTATTGCTGTTGCACAACAACAAATACATTACAATGAATAAAGTCAACCGATCTCTCCGTACCATTGCCAAGTTGAAAATACCACCAATCGGTCCCATATTCTGACACTGTCGAAGAAGTTTGTTACAGTCAGAAAGTTTTGAAACATCCAGTCGAGAAAGTTCTACCACTACACCAAGACTCAGCCAACGATGAAAGCACCTGCTTTGATATCCATTCTTTATGCCAGACCTTGTGGTGATAACTAACTTGCTGCATCCTTACACAAAAATGAAAGAGGAAATTTGTTCATGTTAACCTCTCTTATTTTTTGTTTTTCACCTAATGAAGTAAATTTAAGATTATGCATGCCAAGTATTGATACTATTCCCACAGTTTCAAGATTTCTAAAGCTTTGCATTTAAAGTATTAAAGTATTTACATGTTATTTAGCCGACACAAAACTCGATAATTAATGACAAGAATTCCACGAAGTAATTTGGTAAAAACAGTGTCTCCATTACTTTTTTCATGCAAGAGAGACAAGAGAGTTGAGAGTCTGATTGATATCATATACAATCACTAATGCCCTACTCGGGTTCCAAGACTATATCCCGGGTAAACCCAAGACGTCATATCATTTGCCTAGGCCTTATTTCTGATGAAAATTAAACTTTAATGTACAATGGCTTCCTGTTTCTTGTAAATTTATAAATATGCTTACTTAGTATGCTCATTTCAAGGGAGTGATTTGTTAATCAGTCCCCCTCCCCTAAGAAGGGTCTACCAACTAATATATTATAATCATCATTTTAGTTCAATTAGTGCACTCAAGTACTTTTGTAAATACCTCTTGAAACCAGCCAGTTAGCGAGTTCTAATCCAAAACCACCGAGACCTCCAACAAGTAAGTAGACCTTATCTTGGTCACAGCTCTGTCTTGGTTTTACCAATTTTAATTGATTTTGTCTTGAGATTGATTCCTTCTTTGGGGTTAACTGGTTAGTAGATAAGATGAAGCGTGTTAAGAACATCATTATTGATTCTTTGGTTAAGACAAAGAACTGAGATGAGATGTTCTTAAAAATGAGAAGTATATACTTACATTTAATAATGTCAGGGAAATACTTTTTATTCAAAGATTGTACATGAATGGACAAGTGTTAAGGCATTTACGTGAAGACAAATAAATTTTTCGGGAAAACACTGAAAGTCTAAAGAAATGAAAACAGCATGTGCGAGTGCAGGAGAGCAAATTTGAACAAAATATATAATCAATGTTTTGTTAAAAATCTGCTTCTACAAGGTGTTTTTCCTAAGAAGGTTTCCAAGGTATTTCTTTTGCGAGGTAAAACAGAACTCGAGTGAGGGATAACACTATGGATTTACATTTAAATATATACAACATTGCAAAACTTTCGTCGGCTGCGAATCCATCAAGGTCAATGGAAATGACATTAAAAAGGGGTAACGTTAGACCAGCCGCCAAAGACATTAAAGACACTTTCCAGTCTCATATAACCGCCACGGACATACTCTATACGCAAGTTTACAATGAAATGTTTTCAATAGTTTTGGAAAAATGGTAGGCCCAGCAAGCAGCTATCAAGCAACCTGTAGTAATTAAAACGCCATATGTGGGACCTGATGTTGATCTGCCATTTCTTTGATTTCCAATATTTGAACATGAAATATACATCACCCTTGACGTAATCACTTTAAGTACTTAAAGCACAACTTGAAACTTCTTCTGCTCGAAGGTTATGTTTACAATATTTGGTTTAGTCTTAGTCACCAGAGTATAAAACTTTCCTCACTCTCCTCTGGTCCCCCTTCCTTCTCAGAATTATGTCTTGCCATTACTTATATTGTTATGTTATTTCGTCTATTGTGCTTTTATTATTGTGTATAGTTCCTAATGAGGAGGAATGATTAAACTGAAATTAAAGGTAAATTAGGAAAAGGGATCCGGCGACCTGTTTAAATCGGTTACTAAACTAATGCATAATCTGTGAGGCCCCCTGTTACCTGCCGGTGGAGGCAAAAGAAAGGAATTACAAATTACGCAAATACTACTTAAAGTTGGTAGCACGGATACAAACGCACGAATAATAAACATAACAAGCACCTCATACCGGTTAAGGCTTTGGAAAGGCCAAAAATGTACCGCAGTACAAAAAAAAAGGGGGCACTGGGTTTTAATTGGATGATTAGTTTCGGCCATTGCCTCTGCTAAAATAATATAAAGGAAGCTAAAATTACTTGTGTAATGTTGCTATAGTCCCATTAGAAAGTGCTGAAGACTCAACGAACTTCTGTTACAATCCGGTCCATAACGTGCTTATTGGGAAAGGTTCCTAAACATTTTTGACTTTGCCTTATCACACGAAACACAAAAAGTCAATCGTTTTTGAAAATTTTATTCAGTGCTTGCAGCACAAAAGAATCACAATGATCACAATTTCTATTTAGGAGCATTATTAAGTCACCCGTCACCATTGGCCTAGACATATAACTATATGGTATTTAACCGCAAATTGCTTGATGGAAAGCTTAAAGTCATTTTACCTTCAGGAATTGTCGAAGTGGTATCTTATGGATAACGTCAGTCACATTTCAAGAAACGTAAACGGCAACATCCCTAGTTTCTTAGAATATCTCATCTTAGTAGTAACTACAAAACTCCGAGAAAAACTCCACAAGAATTTCTTTTACGAAACCTTGTTACCGTGAAATTATTTAAGGCATTATAGACTGTACATAACAGCAGAGGATTTTAGAGGAATCCACTGCTTGGGAACCACGGAATAAAGCATTGCACCTAAAGGAATAATTATTTTTAGAATGGCTTATTTGTATAAACTACTAAAGCATATGGAATACAAGACAGTGTCTCAAAATCAGAAATATGTGAAGCTGTTTCTGGTGTGTATATATCATTACAGAGAGCTTTACAAATTAAACTGTTTCACAGTTGCTAAAGATCATTCTAGTAGACAAGATTTCATCAAGAAAAATCCAGATCCAGGAATGAGTTGGAATAAGTACATGGAGAACTCAGTGGATTTAATTGAAACTTTCTGTGGTAGCAGGAAGAGAAAGGAACAATAGTAAACTAGTAATCTTTGCGTTCCTTAAAGTTATGCAATTATCTTTTAATCCCCTTATGCACATCCCTGCAGCAGATTAGTTGCAAATATTTCATCAACTTTTAGTCTGAATCAGAGTGTTTAAACGATTAATACAGTTTCTTAATTATGGAGCAGGAAGGCTATATTAATACACACAACTGCCATCGCCGAGCGCTTCATGGTTGTTTGGAGCTCCTAAAATTTCATTGTAGTGCAATATGGTTTCAGATTAACATAACTTTGCAACTGTCTGCTATTTGCGTGATGGGTCATGAAGTAAAAAAACATTGGACACATTAAAAAGGTGTTCGGACAAATATTATTACAAATTTTCAAAAATGTCTAATTTTTTTGGTTACTATACCCGTACATTTATTGAAATGTTCGAGTCTATGAATTGGGTGGCCACACGTTATTTCAATTCAACAAATATTCATACTTTCGCTCATCTATTGCAAATGGCTATATTTTGTTGAGAATAACGTCACTTGACTTGCCTCTAAAGGTTTAAGGCCAATTTACGTCATAACGACTAGGATGTCTTGTATCTGCATATGGCATCTTCATATTTCACACTTTACAAAAAAGATGGGTTTTATGTATTCTCCGACCTACAGACTGTTACTTACTAGGAATGGAAGACTTTATATTTGCATATCCAGGAATGCTGATACACCTTTGAGGAACAACCCCGAAGCAGTGATCCACCAAATCACTGAATAAAACTACAGAAGAAGCACTCTAACAAAACAACAATGCTCAGGAAAAAGTACAGAAAAAGTACAAAATCAGCATTTTTGAAAGCACAAGAACCCGATGACGCTCTCGCAAGCATCGATTTAAACTATACTTACATACTACTTACATGGCCGTTGTTCTGCAAGCGGATAACTCCAAGGTTGACTAACTGGCTGATGGAACACTATCAGTGTTAGCAAAAGATTCTCATCATAATATTTCCGAAATACTTCTACGTGTCTCTGGGGAGATTCTTATCGATCACATTACTGATACTTTTGGATCGAAAGTAACACAGTAGATTCATCCGTTTTTGGAGATCAATCCTCGCTACAGTTAAACAAGTCATGTTCTGACTAATGTAGTGCAAATGGCTTGTGTATTGCGTTGAGGACTACCCAAACAGACCTACATATACATAGGTTCCCCTGGTTGAGAATATATTCTAACTTCATATAGTAAGATATCTGTTGATGCAAATGCTTGAAAAGCAATGAACATGCAGCACCACCTTGAACATTCAAATACTGACAAGATTTCATCAGACGCTTGGCATATTAAAGGTCGATGAAGTACATCATTTATAATTTACAGATGGTTGGTTCCTAATGTAAATGTAAACACAGAAATAACAAGGCTACTTTAAAATGCACTTTCCCAAACGTGTTACATGTGGTATTTTGTTTGTAGTGGGTAAAAATCTAATTAGATTTCACTTTCGTCACTGTGTTTTATTACATAGAGCTCATTGTCCAAGGGATAGATTGAGCTGATACCTTACTTATTCATAAAGCGTAAGTTAATTCCTGTTAGCATAAGCTCCTATAATGCATCTTGTAAAGAAAACTGGTCAGCGAAATGTTCCGTTATCTTTACCTTGATAATATTTTTCCTATATTTCAGAGAAACTACCCTTTCATATACATAGTGACACCATGATCTAGATACTCACATTAATTAATACCTTTCCGATGTGTTTGCCTTTTGCCATGTATGTGAAGGCACTTTCCACTTCATCTTGGTTGAAGACAGTGCGTGGGAGAGGTTGCACTATGCCATTTCTTAGACCTTCCTTCATCAAGTCAGAAACTATTGGACATTCAGGGTGACCTTTTTCAAAGAGGTGATCAAGATGTACCCCGTGGAAGGAAGTGTTCTTCAAAAATATAAACGAACCTAGGAAAAGGGTATTTTTATCTAGTTATACCGATGTTTGCTTGTTTAGGTGACTACAACTATACTATACCTATAAGCAGATTGACAGATGTGAAAAGATTAGCAGAGGTGAAAGACGGAATTAAACTGGTGTAATATGTTTATACCTATCTGCCTATTTTGCCATAAGTCGTACTTTCCGATTTCCAAGAACCTCCCAGACTTGGACAAGCACCTCAAACTAGCTTCAAAAAGTTCTTCAGATAACGAGTTTAACACGAGGTTAACTCCCAAACCGTTTGTCTGCCTCATGATGTGCCTTTGAAAAGAATTATCACGTGAACTCGCAAAGCAGTCCTGAGTTAACGTTGGAAACTTTTGCATGAGAAATTCTCGTTTCTCCTGCGAGCCTGTGGAGGAAATGAAATTCCTAAAAATAGTAAATGTTTAAAAGAGCTTGGTGAGATGTTACTGTACTTTGGCAAGTTATCGCAGTTTTCTCAATGATTTTTAATACAGTAAAAGTCACAATGTACCCACCTACTGTTGTATAAACTTTGCAACCATAACTTAAGGCTACAGCTATTGCCGCTTGTCCAACACCACCAGATCCAGAATGAATAAGAATAGATTCTCCGTTTTTCATTTGTCCTCGGACAACAAGGGCGTAGAAAACAGAACAATAAACTGTTGGAACAGTAGCCGCATCTTCAAGGGTCCAGGATTCGGGAACGTCAAAAAGGAAGCAAGGCTCTTCAAAGATGTGTGATGCTAATCCTTGGCTTTCTACTATGCCCATTACTCTTTTCCCTTCTGAATTGTGTCCTGCAAATTCTACTCCAATGAGACATTCCTTATGAGCAAGATCCTCTATAGGTGTGAACAAAGAAAACATGGGTGATGTCCTCCTTTTTAGGGGGTATGGTGTTGTTTCTCGCATAGTAAGTAATTTTAAAGGAGATCCAATTAGAGAATATATTTTAAACCTTCCTCTTGCAAAATTCAGCTATGACAGACGCGTTTGAGTGGTTTTATTAAACAACTTTTATCCTTTGAAAACGAAATGAAAAATTTTAAAAGAAATGAGATCTGAAATTTACGTTTATTACTCATACGGGATGGAGCAAGTAACTTTACCTATTTTAGCATTCAGTACTTACGATATTCCAACTTGTGGTTTTGAGATACTTGTAGGCATATTATGTACCACCTAATTTGAACTTGAAGCAACCAAGGTAGACGTCATTTCCTTTCATTAACCAGCAAATATTTGCAATCTTTGTGTTTTCAATTATCGTTTATATTATGAAGGAGAAAACGGGGTATAAAATTTAATGCAAAGCAAACCAGTGTTAATGTGCTGATTAAAAAGTAATCATGGGGCCATGCGTGTTTCCATCGTATCCACTGTAGATTGAAAATGTAATGGGCTCAATTGTCAATATTTCGAGTACCACTCATAGAAATTCGATGAATATTTTAACAGAATGCTTTGATTTACTTACACCTTTCCAAGACAGTATTAACGCTTTTTGGACGAAACTTTGCAACTCAACTTAAAAATCAAGAAAAGATGTCAAATTACTTTTGGTCAACTTTATAGGATTCGTAAGTTACGTAAGTTCTCAGTTTTAGGCTTGTCATGATCTAATCCTTAATATTGTGTTTAGTCACCTTGACTGTGGTAACTTTTGAACTGTGGTTTACGTATCTATCTTTTCAACAAGTTACAGCGTGTACAAAATGCCGCTGTTAAGGTTTTATTTAATGTTCATCTTCTACACATGTCACTTCTCTCCTACAACAGGTTCACTGGTTACCAGTTTTCTACATATTACATTTTGAGCTTCTTACCCTGGGTTTTAATGCGCTCAATGGCACGGGACCTGATTATCGAAAGGATGTTCTGTCTATTAAAACTAGTAGCCATTGTACTCGGTCCGAAAGTCGCTCTGATCTGTTCGTCCCCATGGTCTACCCTAAATTAGGTGAACATGCTTTTTCCTTTACAGCTCCCACCCTTTGGGATAGTTTGCTTGTTGATATCCACATGTGTTACACCCTTTTATCTTTTAAACCTTTTCAGCACCTACAGTAGTAATACAAGTGCTAATTAGTATTAATTAATAATTGTGGCATACTTTGAATCAATTTTTAAGAACACTTTTAATTGAGACCTAACTATCAATAGGTGTTAAAAGTCATAGATTTTTGTATGACGTCATTTCAGCTGATTAATATGTAAATTTATGCCGATGATTTCATTTACTGTGTATTGTTATTAATTTGTTTTTTTTTATTTCTTTGAAAATGTTGGGGGAGGTAATGAGTTCTTTCCGTCAACATCATTTTTTACACATTTTGTCCTCTTCATTGAAACGAAATATGATCATATTGAATGAATTTGCTGGAAATATTGCATATCCAATTTCTGAGCTTATTTCAGAGGTGACTTTTCAACCCAATTAGAATTCTACACAGTTGTCATCTAAATGACCAACTGACTTTGAATTATTGCAAACGGTCTAGTCAAGACACTCTGCAACGCATTCACTACAACTCACAAATTCCAAAAATTCCACACACATGGACACACACATATCAATAGAGGCCTTTAATTGATCGAGTCTGTACTAAAAATGGCATATACATATTGTGTACACAGTACAGTGTATATTGTATACATATATGCAATATAGTGTGATGTGAAAATGTGAGCCAGCCATGCAGTCTTTGACAAATAATGGCAGCATGCTCAAGCTAGCACAGTAAAAATTACAAATGGTGTCTTGATATAGTTCACAGACGGTGTCTGCTTAGCTGAGAGGGGGGGGGGGTGAGAGGTATAATGTTTAGAATTTCTGTTACAACTGAACAAGCTATAGACTTATCCTTTCCATTATGTAAAAATGAAGCTTAGAGCTAAATTAAACGCTTTGTAAAGTGGGTAGAATGAATTCACCTCCTTATAAGACGTTTTGAAATAAATCGACTTTTTCCAAACTTTTGTCAAAGCTGGAATGTAAACAACTTTAAAGAAAATTGTTGGGAAGTGGATCTCCATATAATATATTAAGCAGCTTAGTGCCATTTGACAGGTCTTTTAAGCTTCTATTTATAGTGCAAAAATCATGAGGATGGGGTTAGGGATTACTAAAGTATTAATTTTGGGTCAAATTTGACCCAAAGTGCAGAAAACAGTTATAGAACCATATTCTAGCAGCACTTTAAAGTTGTTATTTATACAAGCGAAATTCTAGTTAAAGGGTATTTGGAACTTTTGTAGGCAAAATTAAACTCCTCTTGGAAGCAAAACCAATTAACAAAAAAGAGAAACAACAAAAAAAAAAAAAAAACAAGAAAAACAACTAAGAGGGCAATGCGCGGAGTTACATTATCTCATATCGCCAGCACTCTTCAGTCAACTCATTGAATTCATTCAACTCATTGACGTCAGTTTTGCCATTTTAACTTGTTTTGAGACTTTCAAGGTGTAATTTTAATTTGGAACAGCTTTATGGTTTTGATAGGATAGGACTTTATAAAAGCTTGCAAATAATGAAAATATGATAGCAACTGTCGGTTCATCTACAACACTAATAAACAAAACGTATATAGACAAAATCTCTACACTTTGACGTTTCACTTTTGACCTTTACTACTTGTGTTCTACGAGACACTTTCCCACCATGGGATGCCGCTTCACTAACTGACTGACTGACTGACTGACTGACTGACTGACTGACTGACTGACTGACTGACTGACTGACTGACTGACTGACTGACTGACTGACTGACTGACTGACTGACTGACTGACTGACTAACTAACTAAGAATTATAGCTAAAAATAATTTTAACACAATTTGACTTTTGGCCTCTGGTCTATGACCTCTGACCTTTGATCTTTACTTGAGGGGCCCGCAAGATACAATTTCCTACCCTGATAAGGTACCTCTCTACCACGTTTGGAGAAAGTCAGACCAACTTGTTATTGGCAGTACGTAACACAAATTTTTGCTTAATAATATACATTTTCCTCCATCAAGTGACCTTTTAACTGGGTGAAATAAAAGCCACATATTTCGGTGTATTAGGGTTTTACCTGGGTACGTTTCAACCAAGTGTGAACAAAATTGGCTGGGCCGTTTAGGAAATATTTACAAAAAAAAAACTGGAAACACACTCACAAACATTTACTCACACGAGCACGTTTCAACCCTTTCCTTAATTATGGACTTCTAGCCACCCTGGAGCACCCCACCATGGGTTAGTCCCTTAGACTAGTAACTTGAGAAAATAAACTGAACCCATATTAACTGTTACTATTTCAACCAGCATTGCCATATATAGCTCAAGTGGAAAAGTGACAAGATCTCATCCTCCCCACGAGGCGATGAGATATCAAGAGGGCAGTCGCAATCCACGGGGAATTGAATATCTCATCTCTAGCACAGCTGTTATTCTACCTGATAACAGTAACAAGTATCGACTCCCATCACCAATTAACTTAATACAGATGGAAAAAGATTTCTACACCTTTTACCTCTGACCTTTTACCTCTACTTTTAGGGTCTACAAGACAGTTTTACACCTTAGAATACGTTACCCACCAAGATTTAAGAGAAATCGCTTCAACCGACTTGCAGGAGTTTTCGACTCCTGCAATGTACATTTGACCTTTTGTCAAGTGACCTTTAACCTTAGTTGCCTAACAACCACATAATTTTGTAAAGTTACACCTCCCCATCTTATCTTTGTTTGAAGGGTCAGGTAGGCACAATACATTTTCAAATCAAAAGACAACTTTTAAAAAATTGACATTTGATCTTTCACCTTTGTTTTTTACTTTCGAAGGGTCTGCCAAGCACAATTTCTTACCTTGAGGTATCTGCCCACCAAGAATAAAGAAAATCTGTTCAGCCGACTAGTAGCAGTTTTTGATACAAAAATGTACATTTGGCTTTGTTTAGAAAATCTAACCTGATGTTTGACCTCGGTTACTCTTCCAACTACATATATTGGCAGTACCTGCCATCACCACTGTAAGCATAAAGTCTCATGTCAGTTCAATGTTTCACCTTAAAATTCTTAAAAACACGATTTTAACACAGTTCGACCTTAATCTCTGGCCTATGACCTCTGAGCTTTGACCGTTACTACTGGAGTTCTGCGAGACTAATTTTGCCACCAACTTTGAAGAAAATCGGTTCAGCCCACTAGATAAAAGATAGTGCTTAAAAATGTACATTTTGTCTTTCATCAGTTCGCCTTGTTTGAGCTTTGTTTTCCTGCCAACTACACATATTAGTAAAACTAGACGTATTTATTTTATGGACGAAGTTTCATGTTAATGCAATGTTACCTCTTGGATATACAGTAAGAGGTAACTGAAACAAAACTTGACCTTTGACTTCTGATAGTAACCCTAGCACAACGAGTATGTTTAGAATACTTTCCCACCGAGTTTAAAAAAACCGGAGTGGTCATTTAGGAGATATTCACAAAATAGAACTTGGACACACACACACCGACACGTTTTCACCCTTCACTCAGTTGTGGATTTTCGCTCACCCTGTTAGTTGGGAATATTAACTGTTACCGTAACAACGGTTAAGTTTTCAACTAGTATTGCAGTACATAGCTCAACTGGCCAAATGGCTACAAATTGCATCCTTCTAAAGGAGCGATGAGATAAAAAGTGGTAATAAATCAACTTCTACTTCCTTTTCCTCTTCTGAGCCGAAGAACGATAAGTACCGTAATATTCGAGAAAGAAGACTTTTTAGGCTGACAAATTTTACTTGCTTGAGAGATGCTTCTTAACAAAAAAGAGAAATCAAGAAGTAAAGTTAATTATTTTACCTGGCAGTGATCCTCGTGGCAGTTTTCCTGAGGCTAGCATTACGTCACGGAAATTTAGAGAAGAATAATGAACAGTGTATTTTTCACTAGGTTTAGGGTCACCTGGCGACTGGATCCATTGAAGACTAGAAAAGTCTCCGGGAGAAAGGACGTCGACGTAGGCATTTTGTGGTGTTGTGAAGAATTCCTCTGCAAAAGAAGGGATGAAAATATAATTATTTGTGCCACTTTTCCCAACTATTACTGATACCATAGCGTAGTTCACAGTAAGTTCACACATATATTCTACTTGATCAAAACGTACAGGAAATGACATTGAAAGGTGCAAAATCCATAGCAAGCGCCTACTTGCATTATCAAAGAAAGCACGTACTTTCCTTATCAAAAAAAGAAAGAAAGAAAGAAAGAAAGAAAGAAAGAAAGAAAGAAAGAAAGAAAGAAAGAAAGAAAGAAAGAAAGAAAGAAAGAAAGAAAGAAAGAAAGAAAGAAAGAAAGAAAGAAAGAAAGAAAGAAAGAAAGAAAGAAAGAAAGAAAGAAAGAAAGAAAGAAAGAAAGAAAGAAAGAAAGAAAGAAAGAAAGAAAGAAAGAAAAAAAAAACACTGACCCACATCTATAGAAGTGAGGGTAGATAGGGGTTAGAGTTAGATGAAGTTTTACGGCTCAGTTTCTAACCAATTGGTTTAAGTCGGGCCGGCCACGGGTAGATAGGACAATTTTAACATCTTCAGCACAAAACCTTCTTGGGGAAGTCAGAAGCCGTAGGGATACTGGCTTTACATGAAAGAAATGATTTTTCAGGTATTTGCCTAATTTACTCTTTTGTCATGTGTGCTAGGAAGTACCATCACTTACAAAATGACAGAAATAATTTTATCACTGGTTACCTTCATTCAGAAATTGATGTCTGTAAGAGCCCCAGCAACCATTTTTAAAAATATTCATTACAAGATCAGTCTTCAAGAGTTGTTGCATTTGTGACAACTCCGTCAAAGGTGAAAATGACTCTGAATCTTGGCTGATATTAAAGAGGCATCTGTGACAAATAAAATACATCTGGGCTGAAATCTAGGAATATTCAAGTGAATCACTACATACATACTTTAAGACAATAAAACCAAAATATTTAGACATTTGTTTGATGCTCACCTGATTTTGTCTCCTCCATCTTCCTGCCTTAAACAGTTTACCAATCCAACGATGCCACTCTGATTGTTATTTTCAGATACCAACCATATCCTGCTAGAATTATCCTGACCTTGTTTATAACGTAATTCGTTCTTGACATCTTCTACCCAACTAAACTCTTTTTCTGATACTGAGATAATGATAGTGTTGCTTTCAGTGGCGTCTTGGTTTCTTTTACGACATAGAAACAAAGTGGACAAAGCACCGTCTGACATTTCTTGAATCAATTCAAATCCAGTCTCCTGAATCACATCTTCCCATTCTGCACTTGCTAAGCAGGAGCTTGAAGTCATATCGCATGAGGCATTGAACAATACGCCACGCATGATCTCATGAAAATCAATTAGTGTATCAAAATTTGAGGTAATCTCATGAAGTAAGAGAAAACCCCCGTCCATAAGTATTGAGTAAATGTTTTGCAAAGCCTTTCTGATATTTTTAGATTGCTGTGCTAGTCCTCGAACAACAACAAGGTTTTTTGCTTCTAAACCATCTATAATTTCTCTATTTATATCCAGAAATTCAGTTTTAACCTTGAACATCTCAAGCTGATTTTTGAAAACATTAGATAACTTTTCAACGTGAGTGTCAGTTGCTGTGAAGTCTAACTCTAGCAAAGGCTGTGACATCATACACGGTGCTATGAAGTTGAAAAGTCCACCAAATCTTGCACCGATTTCAACCACTTTTACTTTTTTCGTATTTGAGTTCTCCCAAACTACATCTAATAGGTTCTTGAATGAATGACTCTTGGGAAGATGAGACAGAAGTTTGTCATGTGCAAGTTCCAATGCATGGGTGTCAATGATGTCCAAAGCGGTTTTCAAAAAATCGTTACCTCTTTCAACTTTACCAATCTCGTGCAGTACCTTGCTATAACCGCAATTATCACGAGACAGGTATGATGTCAGCCTTTCTTTGAAGTTGTTTTCGTCAAAGTTGGTAGATATACGGGAATTTTGACCTTTCATTGAATTTTTAAATGGGCCATGTCTTAATACAATTGAAAAATATTCTTTACAGATTTGCCCATACTCCAGAACATCATTTCGTAGTGGAATGTTCCCTTTTCCGTAGGGAACAAATTCGAGGGACTCCAGTGTAACAGTTTCCTTGATTTGCCTCTTTTGAACCATCGCTGTATACAAGCCTTCGATTTCTACCCCACCAGAACAGCATGTGTCCAAGGCTGTATCCACGGAGACGGGAATTTCTGTTTTAAATGTATTAAGCATACATATAAAGTAAGTTAAGACTCTTGTTTTGAAAATAGACATCGTGTGCTGTAAATGACTATGTTAAGACCTCAGTACTCAGAACCTTACCACTTGCGTTAAGACCTCCCATTATATTGCTGGTGTGATGTGCTGGGTTAATACGAATCGTCAGTATTCGAGTCGGTAAGACAAGACTTCTGCTTGGGTTCTCCTTTCCAAAAACTGCCATTTGTAGCATAGTGTCTAAGAATGTAACCCAATTGCCATTCCATTCAAGGACAGCATATTTTCCTGTAAAAATGAATAAAAAAATCGTGTCTGGTTTTCCCACTATAAATGTGAGCATAAAATGCGCACAATGACTCCATCCATGTGCATCATGTCTGAGACACCGTTTCGTAATAAAACGTGTGCTAAGTGCTATCCTGAGAGATCCCTTTTTCTTGTGTATAGGGTGTGCGCTATCGGGAAGTTCCAAAATGTACCATCATTCCTTATGCCTTGTTTCACACAGATGTAGGATTTCATTTGTTTATCTGGATATGAAAAACTCACGTTACGCTACGTATACCTGGCTAACTATGGTCTACTTTCAAGTTTTCGCCGAGCTCATTTGGAGCAACGACTACTTGAAAAAGGATACATGAGGTGCAATACAGCATCAAAAGCTCATCTTCTCCCTTAAAGGAAGGGTTTAAGCAAAAAATTAATTTTCATATCTAAAAGAGGAACTGGAGCTATGCAATTTGGTGAAACTTCCATTCAAATCGGACATGTAGTACTGGAGATATCAGCAAGTGAAGTTACTACATTTGTGACCCAAAGTGAACTTCAGGCAAGCAAGTGTTGTATCACTTCCTCACATTGATGAGAAATGCTTTGTTTCCATTGTTTTTTCAGTCTGTGTGCTGACCTTGAAGTTAAAAGGGATAGGACCTCCCCATGTCGAATGTAAAGTTTGTAAAGTTCTAATGCCTCTCATGCAATCACATTCCGATAACATGTGATTGTAAAGGAGAAAATTGGTTGTTAAGTTTAAAGAAAAACCAAAGACTGCTCATTAATGTGAGGATGTGACGTCATATGTGCTTGATTCAAGTCCACTTTGTGTTAAAAATGTGACAACTTTAACTGCTAATATCTTGAGAACAAGAAATCGGATTTCAATGCAAATTTCACCAGAATGCTTAGAATAAGCACCCCTTTAACATATCTAAACTTGATTTGGGCTTAGACCCTTCTTTTAAGACCTTATCATCACTCATTTCTGTTGAGGACATGGTAATGGCTTTATGTCTTGGTTTCGACAAAAGGGTTGAGAACAAGCGGGCTTTGCCTGGTCACCTCGGAGAATAATTCACGTGGGTTGCTAGTCAGAATTGTCTTACATGGCCTTACTCAATAATTTGTGTTACAATGCCCTACATTCACGACCTGTCCTGTGCGACCCGGATGAGAAGTCATTTTATGTCAGCTTTCAATGAGGGAGGTTTCGAAAAACCAGAAATGGCTTTGCGTTTCGAAACACTTTACGGTCAAGTGAAGATGAACGAATCTTATAAAACAGAAGTCGTGCTGAAGAGGAAAATTAGTGACCCTGCTCCAGGAATGACAGGAAGGGTTTAATGATACTGTGTTTCCAAATATTTTAATCCACGGGGGAGTTTTAAGTGTGTTCGAAATATTGACGAATCACTTTATGTTCTGCTTTTAAAATTCATCGATGTAATGTGAAAATAGTATCAAATTGATTTTTGTCTTAGCAGAATTTGTTCTAATGTCTGTTTTGATTGTATTAAATTATCACAAAACGTTAAAAGAACAAGTGTTTTTTAAGAAGTGCTCTAATGTTAATGCTAGTAGACAAAAAAAAAAGAAAATATCAACGGTTCTTTTAGTTGTAATCACAAAAATTGCAAAGATTAAATTTCATACACTCTACCCAAAATGCACAAAAAAACTCTCTAAGGGAAATACCTTCAACTGTTGATCTTTTCACTCCTTGGAAGCTTGGGCCATAGTTGTACCCCATTAGCCGTAATTCCTTGTAAAAATCTTCTTGAAGCACAGTGAGGGAATCATCATGTTCTGGTAATCCTTGGTTGGGTGAAACAAAAGGGTTTTCCGGAATCACAAATTTCCCCGAAGCAACTAATTCGTCAGTTTCACTTATATTAAACGAATTAGCAGACTGTACAGTGTTAACCGTGAATGTTAGATGCCCTAAAAGAGAAAGCAAAAAATTGTTATATGGACATGGCTAACTATCAAGAGAGCATTTTGTCTTGTTTTGAATACCTAATATTCTCAGTGGCATAGGAACCGGGGAGACCAGAGGGGCCATGGCCTCCCCAGTATTTTTGTCGGGGGCCAAAATGACCCGGGGGCAAAAGTCATTTTGGCCCCGAGTCATCGCGATAGTGTTCAATACATAAAAAAGGTACAGACTTAAACAAAGAAAGCCCTGTCGTCTGCTTATCTGATGTCATGAAAACAGAATCGTGCCCGCATCATACTCTAATACAATAATCTGATTATTTCACACAGAAAAAGGGAAAACCACCGATAACACATCTATCAAGGTTAATACTGATTTTACATTGAGGTAGGGATAGTTTTTTTTTAGGAAATCAGACATTTTTGAGAAATACCTTGCAGTAAACTTAATTAACTCTAATACCCAGATTATTCAAAATTATTTATAAGTTTAATTTGAAGTCAACTATTATTTCCGATTTTCAACGAGAGATAAAATGTAGTAAGCGGCGTTCTGCGTCCTTCGTTCTGATTTTTGCAAATACGTACGGTAGACGATATATTTTTTCGGGGGGGGGGGGAGGGGGTGAGGGGAGGGGAAGGGGTACTTCAGCAGTACTGGCAACGAAATGTTCCTTAAATCAAATATCATTCTTCGCCATTGTCAGATCTTTCGTTGATGTTGTTGTTTCTTTTGTCTTTGAATATTTTGATTTTTTGTTGCTTAAATTAAATTTGGAAAAATCAGATTGATCAAATACGATGTTTTGGGTCAAGGTCGAGAAATCGCGTCTGGTCTGCCCCCCATGTCAGACATTTTCCTACGTCGCTGATTGTACTGCATCGCAAATCACTTCGTAATTATATAAAGAAGCACAATTGATGAGCTTCAGTGTACAACTTAACCGTGAGAAGAGAGAATGTATTAGGGCCCTCCCTCGGTTTCCTGTCAGTGCTTCAGTTAATACTAAATTATTTTGAGCTATTTTTATTCATGGTTGTGAAACGAGCTAAATCCAAGAGGAGCCTATCACACCACGTCGCTAGCCTAAGAAAGTAAGATATAGCTTCCAAATAGTGTAAGTAGCAGTAGTAGTAGCAGTAACAGTAGAAGTGGTAGTAGCCGTAGTTGAAGTAATGGTATTTTAGGCTAGTAGTAGTGGTAGTAGGCGTAGTAGTGAAAGTAGTACAAGTAGTAGCAGTACCTCAGCAAAATCAGTAGCATTAACAGTAAAAGTTGCAGCAGCAGTAATAGTAACAGTAACAGTAGCAGTGGTAGTAGCTGCAGCAGTAAAATTAAAAGTAGTAGTGGTAGTAGTAACAGTAAGAGTAGTAGCAGAAGTGGCAGTAAAAGTAACGGTAGCAGTAGCAGAAGTAGCAGAAATTGTAGTAGGAGTAGTAGCAGAAACAGTAGCAGTAGAAGTAGTAGCAGTGCAGTAATCGTAGCAGTAGCAGTAACAGTAACAGTATCAGTTTCAGTAACAGTAGCAGTTACAATAGGAAGAGTAGTAGTAGTTGTAATAGTATTAGCAGTAGTTGGAAAAGTTGTATCCCATTTCAGTGCACCAGTTCACTCAAAAAGGAGGTTCTGCTTTAGTTGATATTTTGGCACATTTAGAAGAATATTTTGTACAGAGGCCTTTTGTATCATTGGAAAGATCAGATTTTGAGGGTTCCATGAAGTATCTGATTTTTGAAAAATTAGGCCCATTATGTATGCCAATATGCAAAATAGCAGAGCAATTTTTACATTGTTGCTTATTTCCATGAATACTACGTGCAAGTCACCCTTGTTGTGTGTGTGTGTGTGTGTTTTTTTTTTTTTTTTGCTAAAGGATCGTGTTGGCCACTCTTTCTTCGTTCATTTGACACCAAATATGTGGAAATTATGGTGAAATGACAAAGTTAGGGTACCCTTACTATTAGAAAACCAAACGGCACCTCCATGAACTGGGGATAGCCTAACAGTAACATTAGGAGTAACGTTAGTAGTACATAGTAGCTTAGGCCTACATTCGTACATACCAGCTCGGGGTTATCGAAGGGAGTAGAATCTTGAAGAGCTATTTCCGAGAGTTTTTTTTCTTCGAAACACTACCTCGCGAGAACTTCGGTCAACATAAAAACAAATACTACGGTACCGTAAAATAAGCAGTGGAGTACAGATGCATGTGTTCATGAGATACGTGAGTCCTTAGTACAAGCCAGTATAAGCATTCTGCACTGGATTGCTGAATAGACAGCTGATGATTAGAAGTAAAAACAAATTCAAAACCTTCAGAATGAGGTGATAAGGTCACCACTCGTTTCTGCGTGGATAGCTGAGATGCTCTACACTGCGCCAGAAGACAAGCACTAAATGTGTCAAAGGATTACGTACAGTCTCGTTATGTAAACATTAGAATGAATACAAAAATTAGCCCTTGACCTGGACCTGAAAGTGGATAGTGAGTTCTTCACATCATTAACATGCGGGTTTTCACTTCAGGTACTGTGAGAAGATTCTTGAATTGATGCACAGGCCTAGTTGTTGCATGTTTCAGCTTGGGGTATTGGAGATTTAGGGAATTTCTAAAGCAGGGGTGGGCCGTATGCGGCCCGCGAGACAATTGTGCGGCCCGCGAGACAATTTTGTCCTGCTCTCAAAGAAATTTATAAATGCAAATTCAGAATCATTTATTAAGTAATTGATAATAATCTTTTAGCCTAAGGTTCCCATCGTTTATCCTGCTTTAGCATAAGGTGTCCATCATTTATCCTGCATGTACCATTTTCTGGATATTTTACAAAATACTGCTACTAAAACCACAACATAACATGCCCACTGTTTCGTTAGAAACCAGGTACAGAATCCTAATACTTCTAGTGGCAGGCTACACAGCATTGAACAGAACTGCAGTATCACATATATAGGTCTACCTATTACAGTGCGAAACTCAGAGGGCACTCTATTTGTTCCGGTAGATTCGGGGGGGGGGGGCCAAAAATATCCCTCCGAAGAGTGAGTTAAACGTTAAAGGTAGGTAGTTTTGCAATTTAAAGTGAAAAAAAAAAATAAAGTTGGTTCCAAAATACGCGATTTTTTCGGCGCGCTCCGCGAGCAATTTTTGTTCAGTGTTACTTCATGCATAAATAAGAAGACAAATGGTCATTTTGTGATACTCCTGGTCTGAGTAACCTTGCACAGCCAATGCCATTTAAAGTAAGTGGATGAGCATTATTGCCTACAAATTTGCAAAAACTCAATAGCTTCTGGGGGCATCGCACTAGTTCCTTACCCGGGCTTTCTCCTAATTCCACCAGGGCCTGTTTGGGGCTACTTGGTCTGCACCCTTTGGGGAAAGCTTTTTGCTCCCTCACTATCTGCTGCTCGCAAGTGCATTATGACTATCAAAACGGCCCGTGAAGGGAAAAAGGTTCCCCACCCCTGTTCTAAAGGATAAAGGATATTCCAGCTTGGCTTATGCTGAGTCAAACCTAGTCTTTTATTCTGTTTAATAATGTACAGTTGTATTGTGTTATAGTTTCGTAAGGGGAGGAAAAATGGACAGGGAGGAAATTATTTTGGAAATCACATGGGAACGGCTGTATGGCCTGAATGCGCCATGGGAATAGGAAGTGCTCTCCTGAGAGGGTGAGCACACTCAAGCTCCTGAGAGGGTGAGCACACTCAATGCTCCGGTGAAGGCTATGGACCCCACGACAATTTCCCGGTGGGGAAAAAGGAGCAAAGCCCCAGAAGAAGCTCTGGCTGGGGGTATCGAGGCATAATCTAACCACAGTTAAGGGCAAATTGCTAGCTCTGTCTCTGCGACACAGTTTAGATAATAACCAGGCTCACGGTGGTGTCCGCTGGTAGGCAGGGAGCCCTGCGCCATGTCTAAAGTATAACCAGAATTAGTTGGGGGACAAATTGGGTAGCACCGCCACTATAATAGTTGCGGTTACAATCGCCTAGTATCTTCCTAGGGACTACTAATTTTTTGGGCAGCTATGGAAAGTACTGTTTATTCTAATTTGGTATTGTCATAAAAACTGAGGCATAATCATTCACTTGTAGCATTGTTTCTTTTAACAGAACAACTCATCTATCCCCTGAACCTTTTATCACATCTGACCAATCAGCTGGGGTTATTCAGTTTCACTTTCAATTTATTTTCTCCATGTATCCTCTGTAAGAGGTATTAGAGACTTAGCAATATACACAAAAATAAAAATATACAATGGATATGTAGATGGCAGTCAAATCAGAAATACTTAACAGGCAGGACTATAGGATTCTCGACTGTAAATAGCTTAGGCCTACCCTTACAAAAAAAATGTGGGGCATGCCACATGTGAACATGCATAATGAGTGGTGACACATGTGGGATTGGAACCAATTTGACACACAATGTTGTACTTTACCACACTTTGCCACATGTTTGCCTTTGTAAAAATGCATTTTGGTTCTCCACTCTTTGTCACATGCGCAAACTGCGGTAATGCAGGTAAAAGCATGGCACCTTAAAAAGTGGGTCAAATTTTTATTAAAATCACACATTGCCCTACAAAAAATCACATAAAATTCACTATTTTTCACACCCAACCGTAGTTTTACACAGTATGACACGGTTTTTCTAGTGTGGTATTGGAACTTTTGCCACACATTTTTTTTGTAAGGGTAGGCCTATGTAACTAAAACGTGGCACCAGCACCAAGTTATGTGCTGGATGTTAAAAATAGGACAATTGATGGAAAAGCTTTCATTATCTTGCTACAAAACATACTAAAATTATTAATTACAGATTTAGATTTTGATTGGAAAAGGTCACGCATCTTAATAGAGCTGGGTCTTGTTCTAAAATATAAGGTTTGTGAAACAAATTTCTTTCGTTTTTGAAAGCTGCACATTCTAGAACAGGGGTCGGCAACCTTTCGGGGACGCGGGCCAAATTGCTATTTGGCGAATTAGCGGAGGGCCAAAGGGGTAGTTGAAATAGCATTGTTACGAAGTCAATAAGCGAGGCAGGCCACAACAAACTATGAAAATGGTTTTGCATGGGTGAGACAATGTGGGCACTATACACTGCACTATACCTTAACACACTGCAACAGGCCAGGGCCGACTGCATGCACTTCTCACGTTCAATCGCGATCGCAGAGCGGTCATTGTACAGTGCAGAAGATGTACCCCCTTGTCTGTATATAATGTGTAATTAGTGGCACAGTGTTTCACACCCAGTTTTAGTTATTTATAGCTTTAGGGAAAATTTAAGCTATAGCTTCTCTGGAGGCGAGGCGTATACGGGAATTTGATAGTTGAACTAGGTATTGCAGACATGCGTGGCTAGGCGTTCTCGCCAGTATTGCACATTGTGCTTTTTGTACGCGATTTTGACTGCTCTCCGCGGGCCGGATTCTTGACACCGGCGGGCCGGACTTGGCCCTCGGGCCGTAGGTTGCCGACCCCTGTTCTAGAATATAATGGAACTCATCCCCTAGGTAATTGTTACCCTTACATAAATTACATATTCGGTCATGAAATAAAAATATTATGATATCTTCCTGAAACAACGGGAATATTGGTATTTGCACAAAGATATTTACATAAATAATTGCGATTTTGGAAGTCAAGGATATGCAGGTACTTTTCAAATTCAAGACTGGTCTTAATAATCCTATATACTTTACAATGAGAATTCCTATTTACTTCGGCGAGCCATTCTTGCTTATACATATCGCTTAGTCTTTACTTAATTGCTTTAATCAACCATGGGTGGAGTAAAATAAGGTTGTTGGGACAGAAGCGGAGGTTTACACTGTATGGCATATTCCATGCAAATGACATACCAGTTTTGTCTAGAATATTTTTAGTGGTACTTAACCAGGGAGAGTAATAGATATTTTGATCATAGAGGGCCCTTAAAAACTTATTCATCATATGGGGTAATTGAAACTCACTTCCATTGACAATCCAGACCTCACACCCATACAGCAGAATAGGAAAAACCAGTTGATCAAAGAGCTGAATTTGCAAATCCAGTTGTAGTCTTAGATTATAAGATTTACTTAATAGACTGTAAAGAGCACGTCTGGCCTGGTTAACTTGTTTGTTAACAGCCTTTGTAAATCTATTGTTATAATTAAAAGAATTTATGCCATCGCCTCCTGCCTCATTGAGCTATCCGAATGTCTCCTACCAGATTGCAAGCCTGTGTATGTATCTCGTAAACACATATTGTATCAGTACAGTATTGTATACACTACAGTACCCAATACCTGTTTATACTGTACTGCCAAAGTTTCCGTGGGATGTGTCATGAACAACCATGCGCAGTACCTTGATGTCAATTATTCATGAGCTAGGTATGCATAATTCATACATCTTCCATTTCCATCCAACGAAAAGTTCGCCTCCGGGGCAAGAACATTGAACATTTTCCGCCCCCCCCCCCCAAAAAAAAACTTCCTAGCAATTTTGCAGAAAGATTATGTATGGCGTACCCAAGTGAAGTAACGCTATTGTTATCCTGTTTTGATATATCATATGAAGCATGCTGTTTGACTGCAAATAGATGGCTTTATTCCACTATGCAGTACTAATTTCTGAATTAAGAAGATGAAAAATCTCGTAAGGGCCATTTTGGTCTTTAAACGTACAAAATCGGACGTATCGTTTTGGAGTTACTATTTTTTGATCAGAGTGAGTTTTGGGGGAATTTTTTGTCAATTTTAGCCATTTTGGAGACATATATTGTGGTATAGCTCAAACCCAATATCCGTGGTACTTAGGCTTCTCTCAACGTGCTTTTGATGTTAACAGGTACTTTAGAAATATATTTTGAGTAGGTGGTCTCCTTGTAAATGCGTGAAATATTTTTTTTTTTTTTGAAATCGAACGGCATTCTGGAATTTTTGACTGGAAAAAAATCACCCAACGGAAATTTTGGACAATATTGTCAATGTATTTATGAGTTACACAGAACTAATGTCCGCTTTACTTTGGTGGTTAATTGAAGTCTGTGGGGTGTAGAATAACAAGTTTTGGATTTCATATTGTGGCCATTTTAGATGATAAACAAGCGAAACTTATTTTTCAAAACATTTCTTTAATTTGGAATTTAGGTCAAGCAAAATGGCTGCTAATGCAATATTTATGTTAATACATTGAAATAATAAGAAAATTAAAATTACTTTTGACACAAGTAAACCTAACCTCTTTCCTAAATGTGTTATAAATATTGAAAATGTATTTTTCTGGTAATTTTACCGGTAATTTTTCCGAGTCCAGACCAACCAAAATAGGAGAAATAATACAATGGCCGGCAATGTAAACATTACAATATATTATAATAATCAGGATAAAAATCCTTAACAAAGATATTAGCCAGTGATTCTCTTTACATATGACCATAATTTATGCCAAATAGTCAAAACTTATTTTTCAAAACATTTTCTTTAAATGTATTTGCAGTCATAGAAAATCACTACATGTAGATTATGACAATTTGTTCATCCAGTCTTTCATATTTTAAACTGATGCATCATCCATAACGCTTGAAATATGTTATGTTTTGGGGAAGTAACTCTTCTTCGAGAGTAATCTGGTGAGAAGGAACAAGAAAAATAATCAAGAAAATGATTTTTTCTCTGCGCCATGCTAATACCTTGTAAGCACCATACTGTGTGCTTTATAACCGAAATGAATGTGGCGGCCATTTTGAATGATCTTTTTTACGTTGTTACGTCAGATTCATGCAACCAGTTGGCAGAATAGTGCGTGGGAAATATTATTTACGTGTAAACGCAAGTATGATTTGACTGAGGGCAATCAGAAGGTAATGCAAACAAAACAAAGAGATCCGCATCAGAAAGTAAATTTCGGCCGCCATTCTGGATTTTTGCATTCTGTTAAAGTGCTCCGAACATCCTTCAACTGAAACTAATCGCACGTGGAGTTTTCGCCAAAAACTTGACTAGAAACAGTTAAAATTATACACGTACAACACAAGACTATGCGGCTTGTAGACTGGACTAGAACTGATCTTGTAGAATTTGTTAAAGACATCTAACTGCATAGCCTATGTGTTTCCCCATAACGTAAGTCTCTGGGTGTTAGAATAGGGACCATTCAGGCTCCTTAAAAGTAACTACATTACTGCAGAGGTAAAGAGTTGCTCTTAAGGGCGGAACTAACTACATTCGTCTAAATGACCATTACCTGTGAAACTTAACCCCCTTTAGCAAATGTTCTCAGAAAAGAAAAGTTGATACTGAGGCATCAATGGTAAGACGATGTACACACTACAATGTCACATATATTCAACAACATCACTGAATAATTGATGAGAAATATTCCTTTCAAATACTTTCCACTTCCAAGAACGATTTGGCTAAATATTTTCAGAATTTGCTTACACCCACAGAGAAAATATCCATCAAACAGTCCATTTTAGCAGCCATTTTGAATTTTTTGCGTCTCAAAAAATGCTCAGTTTTTTACGAAGTGGCACCCACCGGATTTGGAAGCATCACCTAAACATTGACCTTTGAAAAACATTATATTTGTTGAAATACAAGGTTGAGCTAGAATTGTATGGAGCGTATCCTGGACTAATAGGTAAATACCATGGATTTAAAATTAGAACTTGCATCAATGCCATGCCCTGATTCAACGTTTGTTCCATAACAGGTTAGTAAGAACGTACACTAAATCAGAATTACCAGATCAACACTACTTCATTATCCTTGAGCACAACCTACCAGATTTCGATATGACGGTTGCTCGATGGATGGTGATATCTTCAAACTCTATTGGTAGTTTTTCTGGTACAGTTCTCATCATATAAGCTATGGCCTCCCATGCAAGGACAATATAGCCAGTTGCTGGAAACAAGATTTGGCCATCTACGTTATGATCTTTAACAAACGTATCCTTGCCATCTTTACCAGCATCTAGAAGTTAAAATATAGTATGAAAAGATAGTAGTTACGCTGTTGCTATTACGCCTCAAATGAAAGTAACAATACTTGAAGTAAGACGTTTACGATAAAGATATAATTAGCAATATAAAACAAGTAGTCCATGATATGTTGATGAAAACGAAAGTCTAAAAACAAACAAAATTTAATTTCTGAAGAGGTCTATAAATGAAACAGACAGCCGTAATATAGCCGCACCAAACTGCTACCTTTGAAGGCAGTTGAATAAAATCTTCATTACATTAAAAAGCTATGACAAAAAGCAAACTAAAAGTGTTACCGTACATCTGTATTAGAACTAGGTTGATTTTATCAGCTGGTACACTTACCATTAAATTTCTCAACATGTTACTGTTAACTTTCTTAAAATTTAACATAATATTTATATGTAACTGGAGCTAACATCCATGTGATCGAAAAGATTTTCAAAGCATCAATCACGTTAACAATTTCAAAAGCTGCTTATCGTGTAAAACTTGATTTATTTATTTTTCTGCTTTTCGGGGAGGGGGAATTTTCGGCATAAATTAAAATTCCGTGCTACGCCTAGCGTAAACAGCAACCTTCTGAAATACTCTTAACGACCTGTTGATAGCAAAACATTAAAGCAGAATGTTGTTTCCGTAGTGTCTTAGAATCATTTATCTAAAAGAATTTATTAATGAGACAATTTTTTTCACGTAGAAAGCCTTTTAAGACTTTTGAAGTAGAAAACCCCGAAAGAGGAACGGGTCTTTAAGTGGTTACAAAACTTCATTGATGGACCTTTTAACCCCCAGGCTTTTCACCATTGGCTATTCTACTCGATTCTTCTCCAGAGTAGCTGTAAAGAGCAGATAAAACACGTAGATAAGTCAATATCTGAAGCTTAATTGCCTTCAACTAATTGATCATAAGAGTAAAATAAAAATATGTCACTTACTTATTGTTTTTTTAAATACGGAACTGTCTGGCAGAAACTCTTCCCATGATGGTACAACCCATTCTTTGGAATGGTCCCATTTGATTCCTGGTGATAGCATTGCAGTCCCGGTCCCAACAGGGTATTCAATTGGTGGATACAACTTCTTTAGATCCAATGTTAGACCAAGTGTAAACAACTGTCCGATATTTGACAGGAAGTAATGTAGGTTGTCTGACTCTTTTCTGCTCATAAGAGATATACAGTCTGATTCTGTAGGAAGACTTCTCTTCAACAGGGTCTGCATCAAGCCGTGTGGGGCAATTTCGATTACAATTGCTTTAGATGGTATCTTACGTACTGCATCATAAAATCTAACTGGACTTATAAGGTTGTTAACAAGATAAGATGAATTAAAACTTTTTGCCTGTTCAGTTTGTATTTGATGTTCAGGAACGGAAGTACTTATCCAAAGATTCGACCTGGGGATACTCTTGGTGATAACCTGCATTTGGAACAAGAGATTTATCTCAGTTAGCGGTGACTGACCATCAGGCAAACAAAAGACTAAATAAAGAAATTTTCCCCAACAAAATTTACTGTGATGAATGAATTCAATCGAGCGTTAAAGGATGTCACACACTTCTTCTAATACATACTGTGTAGTTATTATAGTGTGACGACTCTTGCCCTTTCATAATTAGTTTATCTTTTTTAGTACGTCCAACTGCCTCCCAAATTTGAGTTGAAAGCAAGTTGAAAATGGTATTGCTAATGTCTTATGGTCATATTATAAAATGAAAACTTCGAGATTATTAAAAAGTTTCGATTAGGGGGATTAAAACCTAGAGATGTTAAGCCATTTATTAGTAGTTTAAAATCTACTTATGTTCGATGTTATCGTAATGATGCCAAAGGAGCCTGGAAAGTTTTCTTCGACCAGAATTTACTGGTGTTTGTGAATTATTTCTTAATTTTTGTATGTAAATAGGGAGGTATCTCTAGAATTTCTAATATCTTTGTGCATGGGTTGAAGTCTTTTATAATAATCGTTCGGAGAGGTTTGGTAATCACGTTGTTTGGAGTAACCTTTACATTCCTGTTGGTCATAAAATCTTTTTTTATGAGTTTATATACAGTAAGGGAGGTAGATATATAGCTGACCTCTTTTGTTATAAGGCAGGGCTCTTCATTTTGATTCTTTCAAGAAGAAATTTAACCTCGGTTATTTTCCTTTCAAGATTTATTGCACAACAGTTATTCAATTAATGTAAATAGAAGGAAATATATGCGTTACACTAAGAGAGGATTTCCACATATCATAAGAGTAAGACCTTTTGAGGATCGATAACATTTATTTTGTCAAAAGGAATGTGTAATTATTTTTTTTTTTGTGAATTAATATCCTTAAAACTCATTTATAGTGAATGTATGTGATATTGTATAACATTATTTTTGAATTTTTTTCACCATTTGTGTGTGATTTCCTGTTATAAAAAAACAATAAATTCTGTACACGAAATATAGAACAATAAATTAATAACATGGAATACAAAAGCAAAAGTATAATCGGTACAGCTTACGCTTGATCTAAACTTTACATAGAGCGGGTGAACATGTTCTTCTATTACTCATTGAGGATGTGTTATTTTAATTTTACTTACCTTCTGCAATGCGGCTTGTAAAGCTGGGGCAACGGGCAACATGTCGGGCGAATGATACGCTATGCCATTTGTATTGACTATGCGGGCAAATACGCCTTGTGATTCTATTTCAGAAACAAAGGTTTCAACAGCCTTTGCATTTCCTGATATTGTTGTGTTATCTTTGGCATTGTGGCAGGCAGCGACAATTCCTTCAGGAAGTCTGGACTTCACTTCACTCCATCCCAAGCCTGCACGGTAGAAAAAAAAAATCAATTGAAGATACAGTCGGGCAATTAACAATCATGTACTTTCATACTCAAATGACCTAAATATTTTATTTTATTTTTTATTGCGGGGAGCTAACAAACAAGTTATGGGAGCACTTGTATGTGGTTAAAGTGTGTTAGCAACTTCCTGTGTCACACTCTAAATCCTCTAAATCCGTTTGATTGTAGATTTATCTGAGGATTACACTTTGTTTGACAGACTATTGCTGACAGAAAACCCTTAGTGTCACTATAAGTTTGTAAAAATGGACATTGGGAAGAGGAACTTTACCAAAAGAACACCTTCACATTGTTTCAAACTAAGATACTTTAGCAAATAGGATAATGGTTACTAACATTTTTACCAATACATAATGATGAGTAACTATTTTTCTTTTTGATCCATACAATGAACATGGAAAAGCAGCCATGATAGTTTACAGCAGGGGTCAGCCGAGAAAATTGTTCCCCCACCCGAAATTTTCAAAAACAGTATTTACCATAGCTTTTTGAAAATTTTGGGTTATTAAAAATGCCGAAAGGTTTTTAAGGTGTGACTTGTGAGGCACGGAAAGTACCATCTCCGGAAATATGGGGAGGTTGTTGCACATTTTTTTCACGGTTCACTAAACACTTAAGGATGACGGCACTCTGCTTTGCCTGCTGCCCTCCTGCCGAAAACTTTCTACGTAGGACCATGGAAGCAGTGGTCTGTGTAGACCTCAATATACGCTCAAGCCAAATTCTCTTCAGTTTCAGGACATTGTGCTTGTGCACTTGCCAAGGTTACATTAAAAGCCGAAGCTTGATTTCAAACTATCAAGTAATGTTGACCTTCAGTGCAATAGATCCTACACTAGGATAAGGCGTTCAGTCAATAGAGTGACCACATAAGTCTGTAGTACAGCATAATGGTCATATGACACAATATTAGCTAATCAGAAGTAACAGGCGTATAACAAAGGGGATTCCAGTGGGCTATGATGAGCCCCTTTCCAGCACAACTAACTGTATTCGAGCGACCCCCCTCACCCATTCAAATCCCTACCTAGTTGTACGGGAATTGTATATCATTCTTACAGGACTGCATGGTCAAGTGGTTAGAGCATCCGACTTGCAGCCGGAAGGTCTGGGGTTCGACTCCTGGCCGGGTCATACCGAAGACTTTAAAAATGGAACCTACTGCCATTGTGCTTGGTGCTCAGCATATGCAATGGAGCAGTGAAAACAAGCCAGTGAGCCACAACTGGTATAAAGGCCTTGGCCGGCCTGACTGAAACCAGTTGATTAGAAACTGAGCAGTAAAACCTCATCTTACTCGAACTATAACTCTTACAGGATAGTCTACTGAGAGTTTCTTACCTACGTGAAACGAAGGCTTCTTACTGAAAAAAAAAATATCTAATTAACCGCCCCATAAACAAAAAACCTCACTAAAAGCTAATCGGAAAAAATGACCAGCAACAGGACGAAGATTCCAAATGAATTCTAAGCCACAATGATAAAAAATCTGACGTATAGTGTCACTTATCTTTGAAAAGAGTTGTGTTCTTTGTTTACTTTCTAAAACTTGACTATGCACTTAAGTGAATCAAGAAATCTAGTTCCCATCTCCCAAGTTTTATCGACTTTAAAACAAATGGAGCTGTCCGGCTTTACTTTTACCTAATTTAATGTAAAGGCTGAAGACGGGATCTTTTGTGACCATACGATTAAAGCCCTTTTAAACAAACCCCACAGTTGTTTCGCTGGAAAGAAATAGCCTCTCATTAAACAATCTTGTGTTTCCCTGGGCTCATCTTTTTTGATCTAACAATATCACATATATTATGAGCAAAGGGGGCTTTGAGTTTTTCCAATCTCGATCTGAAAGATTGTTTGTTTAACATAATAGTTACTCTGTCTCCAATCATGGGGGAGGAGAACAACCCTCGCCTTATGAATTTGAAACATCTTATCGAGAGTCACCTTCTTGGTTAGTCTGTGGCAAACTCATATACCACAAAAATTAGAGAAAGAAACTTCATGTCTCATATATAGCGGACTCAGAAGAAAATAAAAATGGATCACTCTAGCAAGATACAGTTGTAATATTATAAGGTTCCACAACAAGACAATGTGAAACATAATTGAAAGGTTTGGCAGTGTTCATCTTATCACCTCGCGTGGTGAGTACTCATTACAGACATTTGTGTCGGCAATGCGTTTTATCAAACAGATTGAATTGAATCCATAACATATTCTATCAGAATCTCCATAATAAACTCTATCAGAATCATCTCCAAAATGGAAAGAATGAAGGATGCGGCTAATTTTTATTGCAACAAATCTTCGACAAAGTACAAATTCCGACCTCACTCTGCACGAGGTCTCCTCCGTTTCTATTCATTTCTCAAACCTTTTTGACAGTATTAAATGGTCGGCACTTACAATTGCTTCGTTTATGTATGTGTGCTTGTGTGTGTGGGTTTGTGTAATGGCCCATCATATTTCTAAGACGATACGTAATCTACCTCATGTCTTGAAAACAATTTTTCTTTACATATTTATCGTTAATGGTCAATAATAGATAGTGTCATCCAAAAGCTATTATGCTCCATAAATTTTGGGAAGATTTCAGACGTGTTCTTGTCATTGCAAAGGGTACGCCATCACTCTATAAGTTAGCTTTATTTCGTAATTTCAATTGGTTACACTGCAAATAAGTTACGATTGCACACAAACTCGAATGCCAAATGCCAGTATACATCATCCAATCATGCTCAGTTTCAAATTTATACTGTGGCTGGGAAAAACCTTAATGACATATTTTCTTAGACATGTTGGCAAATCATTATGTTAACAGGCTGCCCTATTACGAAATCTCAGAGTTTGTACACAGCATAATTATGTAGGATACTTTAACAATGTCTCATTTTTTTAGATTACTTTCCGTTTTGGCAAAATGGAGGAACATCGCCTCGAGAAGTATTTCTTATTTAACTATTTATGTTAGGGGCCCCTGGCCCCGTCGAGGTTTCGACCTTACCTCTCGCAGAGAGGGACGCCAGAGTCTCATGTTGAGTCCCCCCTTTATAAATGTCCGGTCCGATGCTATAGCAATTGTTATTTGCAATTAACAAGAATGGCGAGGACTACTTATCATGAATACAAACCATGTCACCTTACGTCTATCACCTTTGAAAACATGGGTGCTTTTAATTCATTTCGGTAGGAGATGTGTCAAGGGAAGTAGGGATTTGTACAGATAGTGTTACTTGTACAAGGGACACAAATCGTGTTAAGAGGTTGGAGGGGGGAAACTGGTGGCTCCCAACCAAACGATGGGGCAAAAATAATTTTGCCGACCAAATGTATAACAGTGCTTTAAAGATACCGAAATTAGGACACATTATGAATAAACCTGCACCAATGTGCAAAAAACATCACTAAAATGTCTAAGGAAAATGCTAGTTATTTTCAATGGCTCCATGCAAACCTATTATGTACCCCAAATTATCCTATGGTTACTTGTACAACAGAGTGATTGGATTTATTGCAACACCATGTGCAAACTTCACGATTACGCAATCTTCTTACGCATCAAAACAGCTGAGTCATCGGAATATCTAACAGTCATCAGTTCGAATTCGTTTATTGTAAGAAAAGAAGTCAAACTGCGATAGTTATAGTCTGTTTGGTTATAGTATGCGACGCTCTTTGTTTGTAATAAAGTAGTATGAAAAGTTAAGAAACTTTAGTAGAATGTCTTTGAAAATGGTCGTTTGTCACGGATATTCACCGTCTCCTAATTGTTTTATTTGTTTGGTTACTTCCGGAGTAAATAGTCATTACAAGCTCTGTGTCACCGTTATTTCAAACTCTACACAAAAAAAAATCATCTCTTCAGTCAAATTGAATGCATACAAAAATGATCGGTGTTAGCTCGAATAAGCTTTATAAAAAATTATGGTCTAGAGTGTATTCAGTACTAATAAAGGTAGATAAATTTTATACAAAATGATGTAAAACATTTCTTTAATGTTTCTGAAAATGGCATTCATCGTGTACCCTAAATTTCTAATTATTATTTTCCGTATATCAGCATGGATGGAATATTGCAGGAACACATGAAGCCTATAGGATTATCCATTCTCTCTACCATCAAGCCCATGATATCATATAGATATCAACAGACCTTGATTTTGATATATCTATGACGAAAGAGAGAACGATACTAAGTACACTGAGCTCTTATGTCCTTCGATGATCTTTGTTGATAACTAAAAGCCTTATTTTGATGCCCTATAATTTTGAAAATACTTCTGGACAAGCCTCTGTGAGCTTCAGCCCGTGGTCCCCTATTTGGGTTTTACTTCTGTACCCCACTAGGGGATTAACTGTCCCATGCAGGGGAGGAGCTTGGAGTTCCCATAGAGACTGCTGAGTCGTTGCGTCGTTTCCTCATTTTCTCCCCGTTCTTCAAGTAAACCTTTGCCCCTGTGGCATGAACGTTTTACATGTAGAAATAGTGTAACGAATTTTCAAGCCCAGCGTACTCCTATTTGGGAATCCTGGCTACCCGCATGGGTGAGGAAACGAAATATCGGATGGCTAGAATGTAAGGTGGTAAGTGTGGGTATAACGGCGTGTGTATCTTCTAAAATGGTATTTATTTTTCCCAAGCAAAACTATAATGAATGGCATGGTAAAATTTCATCTGTATTGCGTAGCAAGGCAGTTTTTAAAGCATACCTGTTTCCCAGGAAAAGTCGTACCCGTGAAGCTGGAATGCTTTACAGAAGAATTGAACTGATTAGTAGTACATACCGACTGAGGCCATATATCCAGGAGGAGGATAACTGTTTAAAACGCAGCGAGCTCTCCAATAAATTGCCAGCATAGTTTGTTCTTCTGTCATAAGCTCGTCTGCAAAGGCACATGCCGTTTCTCCCATTGAATGGCCAATCATTCCATCAGGATGTATTCCCAGTTCTTTCAGGCAATTGACTAAAGCTACCTGTGGATAAATATCAGAATGTGTAAACCTGCCTACTTGTCGAAAACAGAGGAATTACCTGCCAGGGTTAAGAGTTTCATATCAAAAGTAAAGTCGAAGTCGAATAAATCTTCTCCGCAGAACAATTTTCTGCTCCTCCTTCTATGTCATACCATTTTCAAACCTCCGATAGGCTGGGGACGTTGGGGAGGCATGTACACTTTATATACAAATCTCGTGGTTATGTTTTAATTCACATCTGGGTGCGCGCAGGCCCGTAGTCAAGGGGGGGGGGGCAGGGGGCGAAGCCCCCTTGGAAATTTTTTCGCCCCCCTAGAAGATCAAAACTTAGCATTGCCGTAATGCATTTTAGTATGTTTCGCCCCCTCTGGAAAATTTTTCGCCCCTCCTAGAAGCTTTTTCGGCCCCCTTCATCATCTTGTCTTGCTACGGGACTGGGTGCGTGAAATTCTATGAGAAAGAAGTATATCTGGTATCCAAACCTAGACCAGGTTATGCGTTAAAAGACGTGATATTTTCTTGAGTGTATGTGCTGACACCTTAGAATTCCCGTTACTGATAGTTTGATTCTTTGTCACCATGACTCCAGTCTCCGGTAAGTATTTCAGAAAGTACAACGAGACGCAACAGTTTATGGACAGAGTATGTCAAACATCCACACTGCTCTCCGGGGTGTCCCTAATAACATTACAACTTTGACAAAAATACATTACTGTGAATTTTCGCTGTGGAACAGAACCCCGTTTTTAGGAGGGAGGCATGTAAGTTTAGCATTAGATCTTTTTTCGATTTCCTGTGTTTGAAATATCTTTCATGCAGTGCCAGTTTTAATATGTGAAATATTTATACATTTATTTATATCACTATATATATCAATATATATATATATATATATATATATATACATATCAATATATATATATATATATATATATATATATATATATATATATATATATATATATATATATATATATATATATATATATAAGAAAGACGATACCACCAAATGATGAAAAACTGAGGTCCGAGCTGGGTTTGAACCAACGACCTACTGCTCAACGTGCAGTACGCTCTACCAACTGAGCTATATATATATATATATATATATATATATATATAAATAAAATAGAGAGAGAGTTTACAAGTAATGAAATGTTGTGTGATAGTAATTTCATGAGTTGAAAGATTGAACGTTCTATTCAACGAGGCGGAGCCAAGTTGAATAAAATGTTAAATGTTTCAATGAAAAACATTATTTGTTTTATATAACACCTTTTAACGTAAGGTTAATGTATCTATTACGTACGATATGCAATGAGCGATCCCCAAAGTAAGCTGCAGTGATTTATTGACTGTTGCTGCATAGTTTGTATATACGCACCGCAGTGATAGCTGATTCACCGCCGTGCGTTATACTAGACTAACACACAATGGATAACACAAAAACGTGATGATATATATATATATATATATATATATATATATATATATATATATACATATATATCATCACGTTTTATCATATATATATATATATATATATATATATTAATATATATTATTAATTAATTTTTGACTGGATCACTCAACTGATTCCTAAGCCTTGTGTAGCCTATGGTAATGCTAAAACCCATAAGGAGGGTAACTCTCTTTGTTTAATAACTTCTTGTTGTGGTACTAGTATTAAGAGGTTATCAGCTTTTACTGAATTCTATCTTAAGCCCCTGGCTCAAAAGCTACCTTCGTTTACTGAAGACACTACCCACCTACTCAACAAAATTGCTGAAGTGAACCACGAATGCCCCTTGCCCCAAGGTACCCTCTTAGTTTCTTGGGACGTCGTTGCAATGTTCCCGAATATTGATAATAACCTTGGAGTTTCTGCCGTCTCTAAATACCTTAATACCAGAAGTAAAAAAATTCCCAGCACTGAATGTATTGCTGAAGCTGTCCAACTATGTCTTTCTTGTAATAACAGACAATTCAATAACAGGTGTTTTATCCAAATACATAGTACCGCCATGGGCCCTAAGAACGCCTGTAGTTACGCTGACCTAGCGATGGGAATTATTGATGAGAAAGCTAAAACCCAAGGCCCCATTACCCCTAACTACTGGTGGCGCTACACAGATGATGTGGTTGACATATGGACCCTGGGCTTAGAGAAACTACTAGTATTCACTGATTTTATTAATTCCCTTTATCCCACCATTCGCTTTGAGCTCGTTTATTCCCCCCACCAAACTAAATGCCTTAGACATTACCATACATTTAAAAGATTGCTACCTCGTAACTGATGTTTATGCTAAACCCACTGACAGCCACCTCTATTTACCTTTTAAAAGTTCCCATCCTGCTCACAGCAGAACTTCCATCCCCTTTAGCATCGCCCTCAGACTCCGCAGAAATTTCTCTACCGATACTACTTTTGCCAAACGATCCGGCGAATATAAAAACTATCTCCAGCGCTAAGGTTATAAACCTAGCCATATTGACAAAGGTTTCCATCGAGCCGCCCTTACTAATCGTACTGATCTTCTCAAACCCAAGTTCAAACCCATCAAAAAGAAACATCCACTTGTTTTAGACTTCAACCTTCGTCTTCCTAACATCTCTAAAATTCTCAAGAAGCACATCCACCTTATTTCTGATTCCCCTGCCCTTAGAAA
>JAIZAY010000412.1:0-7500 GCA_029531755.1 Holothuria leucospilota | reverse complement strand
TCTTTCGACGAGATAATATATGTGCACTGATGTACAGAAATTTTCGAAACCCCTGGCTTCTTCATCAGCTGCTAAAGCGACAGTTAAATACAAATTGAAAACATGCAACATGGAAACTGCGCGTTTAAGCACACCTAGGAAATTGACGCAAATATTCACTTGAGTCGTTAATGTGACGTAATAGGCAAATGTCTTAGCGTATAAATAGCTTAGCGCACAAATGAATAGTGATATAAGAAACTCCTTCTTGTAGGATTGGCAAAATTCAATCGCATCATACCGTTTAAATTTACTATCTCGTTGGAATTAAAAGCATCAAGTACCTCATCATGCCGTGGTAAAAATTTCGTCTGTGGTAATGAACCGCCTTACATAACGTGTCGTCTTGGCTTACCAAGACAACACCGTAGCTCTACAAAAAAATGGTGACCTCTTCTGTAAAGCTTTGATTTCTTCAATGGAACTACCCAAATCGGCCGTTAATCTCCTTTATCGAGTCACCCCCATCGAGTAAAAATTCCATCCCATCCAAGTTTTTTGCTGACAGGGGTTACCCGAATAAAGTCGTAAAGGCTGCCAATGTTCGTGTTAATTCTATCAGTAGGACGGTCTTCTCCCTTTGAGGAAAGATCTTCTAATTGTAATTCGGATTGCATCACCTTTGTGCTCTCTAGCCACCCTTCATCCTATAAGCGCTCTACTTCTTAGAAATTTAAAGGTCTCATGTCTGACCTACCACTAAGTCCGTCTTTACGCAATCACCGATAGTTGCCCTTAAGAAAGATCGTGACCATTTGGCTCATCAAATGACGTCAAATCCGTTCTAACCCCTGGGACCTTCCCTTGTAATCGCAAGCGATGCAATGCTTGTCCGGTTGTTTTTGGTGATCAGTTTTTATCTATTTAGGGACCGCCTTCTTCTTTCACGGTCATGGACCATTTTTCTTGCATCTCTACCAATGCCGTGTATATTTTTAATGTGTAAACGTTATAATATTCTGTATGTCGATGAAACCAACTGTAAATTGGCCGATAGAATCAATAAGTTCAATTAGTTTAATTTAACCTAATCTGCCAGGTTTCCAGTAACCACTCATTTTAATCCGCCTTCTATTGATACTATTAAGGACTTTTTGGTCACAGCCGCTTTAGTTTTTAAAGGGTCTAATATCGATTGGCTTATCGCTGAAATCCCTCTTATCCAAAAACTAGGCACTCTTTACCCACGGGACCTTAATTCTAAGCTGGTCACTTTGCTTGAATGATTTTAATCCTGTCATTGACCTTGCTCTTCCCTTGACTTTGGGATTTGTGTTTATTTGATTTCAGCTGCTACTATGTTCCTCGTTGAAGGGTATGTTACCCGAAACGTCGTAAATATATTTTGTACAACTCATCATTTCCCTGTGTATTACCATGCTGTTTCTTCGACTTATATATAATGTATAATATATATATATATATATATATATATATATTTATATATATTATACATACATATATATACATATATATATATATAAATATTTATATATTTATTTATATATATATATATATATATATATATATATATATATAGCTCCAAAATCTTGGTACTGCCATGGGAACCAAGATGGCTCCTTCATTCGCAAATTTATTTATGGGCAACCTCGAGAAGGAATTCTTATCTCGACAAATTTTAAAACCACAAATTTGGTTACGTTTTATCGACGATATCTTCATGATCTGGCCCCACGGTGAAGATAGCCTCAAAATTTTTGTGGAAAACATCAATTCGTTTCACTCCACAATCAAATTCACGGCCGACTCCTCTAGAGTCAGTGTCCACTTCCTGGACACAACAGTGACCATAGAAAATGGTTCACTCAAAACAGACTTGTTCAATAAACCCACGGACAAGCACAACTACTACTACCGAGCAGCTGCCATCCTCCGCACTGCACCAAAAATATTCCATATAGCCAAGCACTTCGCATCAAACGTGTCTGTTCCTCTGAGACAGACTTTGAAACTCGCACTAACGAACTGTCTAGCCACCTCCAAAATAGACAGTACTTTCGGGGGTCAATTGAAAATGCCGTCAAAAAGGCAAAGGACACCCCGCGTTCTGAAACTCTGACATACAAAAACCGTCAGCCCAATTCTAATAGAGTGCCATTGGTAACTGAGTACCATCCCGGTCTACCACCATTCGCCAAATTCATCCAAAAACATTTGCCCATACTTCAAAGCACGGCTCGCCTAAAGTCTGTCTTTCCCGCTCCCCCCGTTGTTGCTTTTTCCCGCCCCCCAAATTTACGGGACATTTTGGTACGGGCAAAATTTCAGGACAAAACCTCAGTCGAGGCTAACAACGAGAATTTTGGTTGTTCACCTTGCCCGTCCAATTGCAAGACGTGCGCTCTGATTGATTCAACTAAATACTTTCAGAGCTATCAAACTGCACGCACTTTCCAAATTAGGCAATCAATTAATTGTCTTTCCAAAAACGTCATATATCTCATCTACTGCAATTTATGTGGAACGCAGTACGTGGGGGAATCAAAAAACTCCCTCAGGATGAGAATGACACAGCACAGGTCAGCAATTAAAACCAAAAAAATTGATCAACCTGTTGCCAACCATTTCAATTTACCGCATCATTCGATAGACAATTTACGTGTCATTGCTATCGAACAAAATGATTCATGGGACAATAAAAGCCGTAAGACAAAAGAAAATTTCTGGGAATGTCAACTCAAGACTACGTCGCCATTCGGCCTGAATATCCGAAACGACTTACCAGCATACTGATTGAAGGGATTACACTCTAGGCCTAAGTAATCCTATTAGACCGTCTCCGTCACGCCTATTTCAATAGGCTTCCTCAAATTACTTAGTCTCGCCTCTTTCAAAAACGATAGTCCTAATTGACTATCAGTGGGGACCATTGTCCTCACAATTTAAAAGCTGTAAGTCCCGTACACTCCTTGTCACTCTTGTGATCAAGCACTGAAGAAGAGCTAGTATTGCTCGAAAGCTTTGCAAAAACCTTTCATGGCTGTTGTATTTACCAAATTTCTAGCTTCTACTGCTGTCACGTATCTCCTTTGAGATCCAGCCATTCATTTCTGTAGCACTGTTGTTATACAGTATTTCCGTTAACATATATATATATATATATATATATATATATATATATATATATATATATATATACATACATTATTCCTTCACGGCTGAAACGATATTCGACTAACCTTTTCTTGTATAACAAAGTTTTTCTCAATTTCTTACTTACCATACTGGTCTGTTGCATGCGACTTTGACTTTCGTCACATATTCAATACCATTTCCATCCATCTGAATTTTGAATCCTCTGTAAGGCATGCTTTCGACTGGACAATCGGCGACTTGATTCGCCAAGAAATGAAATGCTCCATCTGTCACATTCGTTGTCACGTATTGCAGACTTTTCGTCACGCCTTCTTTAGTCCTACCAGAACTGATAAGAATCTTCGGTATAGTGCAAGAATAATTTTGCCTTTTTACTTTATAGGGCTTGACTATTGCGGTGGCATTAACCCCGCCAAAACCAAACGCGTTAACTGCAATTGGTCCACCTAAATACTTGGTTGGTTCAGTCACAACCTTTAAAGAGCCATCCATCAAACCTTTTATGCTAGGTTTTGGGTCATTGAAGTGTATCTGTGGGGCAATAAAGCCTTTACTCATTATCATTAGCACCTTCAAGATGCCTATTAAACCAGCTGCACTTTCACCATGTCCCATGTTGGTCTTGACAGAACCGATGAGCAGCGGGTTATCTTTTGTACGATTTTGACAAAAGACCTCGTGTATAGCATTTGCTTCAATTGGGTCCCCTGTTCTTGTACCAGTGCCATGAGCTTCAATATATTCGACTTCATCTGGTGATATACCAGTCTCCGAAAGCACTCGCCTGAAAAGTTCGGTTTGAGCTTCCATCGATGGAAAGCTGATTCCTGAGTGGAAAAGGTGCATGAGAATGTAAACTTGATTATCAAGGAAAGTGTATTAAATTTTACTGTTTAAAAGGGACACTCTTGTCGCTTCACTGAAGAACAAAATGCTCTAAAACTCTATGAAGTAATTGAATTTTTTTAGTATCTACGCAAATGATGGACGTTTGTCAGAATGCACACATTAATCTTCTTCCTTAGTTATGGTCCTTTGCTTTTACCGATGTTCAACATTTGTTGTTCTATTATTGTTTAATAATATTTTTACCTTTCATACTGCAACATGAGAAGCTCAAGCCAGAATTTCCATATTGAATGACATTATCTTTTTATTTAAGACTGCAAAACTGAAACCAAATTGTCTTATAAGTTTTCGTATAAGATGAATACCTTGCTGGATGAAACCAGAATGGCTGGTTATAGATTGGACCAAATGACCGTGCACTCTGCGACAAAGAGACTCCCTGGTGATAAACAATGCAACAATCGCTTCGGCTCTTCCAAATCCATCGGCTGGTAAAGGAATGAAAAGACAAAATATAAACTAGAAGTTTCAACTCATACAGTGGAGATGGATCGCTCGATATTTATATATGTACTGTACAAGTTTCAAAGCATTTAACAATATATACGGTTTCAACAAAAGCTGCCGCACCTGTTCCATTTGATAAGAAGTTTTGATAATGTTAGTTATTGGTTTTAGTATTTTGAAATCCCCTGCGCCTCATCAGAATACGTTCCTTGCAGACAATTTTGAGCTTGTAATCTGAATAAGTTCCTTTTAATATGGCAACTGGTCAAATAAGATTGTTTATTTTCAAATTCTTTCATATTCAATTGCACGCTTATGCACCATCATGATTTTTACAACGAAGTGCAAAGCTCAAAGACGAGAGTCAGCAAACCCAACCCCAACAGGAACGACGGGAGTTCTCTGAAACATTGTTAAAGGGGGTGGGGCTCTAATGAGGGGAGAGGAACTGAATATTGGACATGGAGGGCAAAACTTTTACAGACAGCGGTATGTGCCATAGTACTCCTTCCACAGTATGCCTGCTTAGAGAAGACTAGGGTGTTCGGTACTGGATATGTAACCTCTCTCCAGACTCTTTTTCCAAATTGCAAAAATGTATAAAAGAACTTACACCCTTTTCCAGCAAAACAGACCTGTGTTTTTGGCCAATGGCACTTATCAGGGTAACAAAAATTGTGTTGTATCCATTGAGATTTGCCATGATACTTGGCGAAGCGTTGCCCCTGGTAAGAAATATTAAACTATCCTGAAATGACTTTGGGCGAGCATTTATTACGCACCCGACATGATTCACATTTGACCACACATTTTGCAGGCCTTTTCACTTTTCTTGCACTAATACTTCGGGTTGATTTGATGATGCAACAATTTTATGCGCTTGGGTTGAAATATTTAGCTTTATGAGACTCACCCCCCCCCCCCCCGCTGAAAATTACAGTTAAGTCCAGTTGAACTGGACTGAACTGGACCAGTTGAACTGTCGAGTTCAACTGGATTGTTTTGGAAATTGGGCATGTCCAGTTGAAAAGTCCAGTTGAACTGGTCCAGTTCAACTTGAACCACTCAACTGGACTGCTCTGGAAAGTGGACATGTCCAGTTGAGAAAACAACTGGTACATCACAGTAAGTCCTTGTTAATGACCCCCTTAAAATTTAATACCACGCATGTGTGGCTTGTAGAAAGGTAATCCAGATGTAATGGTGTACTTCAAAATGCATTTGAAGCAAGTCTAAAACATTTGCTTTTTATATGTACTAGTTATATAACAATGTGTCAGGACTTAAGTATTTACTAATTAGAGATTTAAATATAGTTTACAAATAAAAAATGATAAAAAAAAAATCAATTAAGGCCTTAACCTGCTATAAACTGTTTAACTGCACGTTTTGGGAATACATTTGAGAAAGAAACCGTGACAAAACATCCTTCAAGAAGTCTGATCTGATAAAATGCATTTTCGCTCGATCATGCAAATTAGATAAAACCAGTTGAATTCAACCGGACTTTTCTGGATGGGTTCAACTGAATTTAACGGGGCCAGTTCAACTGGATTTTATTCGACCAGTTCAAGTGGACATCCTGGACCAGCTTAACTGGACTTTTCTGGACCAGTTCAGATAGAGTTTGCTGTTCCAGTTTTACTGGACTTCGCTGATTCAATTCAACTTCATTTTACTAGGTCAACTGGACTTTCCTGGACCATTCAGTTCAATTAAATTTTATTGTGATCAGTAAAAAGCTCAGTTTAACTTAATTGGGATACATTGTGATTGGGGATGCAGGGACTTTACTGAACCAGTTCAACACGACTTTATTGTAATCAGTTCAGCTGACCTTTACTAGACCAGTTCAATTTGACTTTGTTATGGTTACTTTAACTGGACCTTTCTGGACCATTTCAACAGGACTTAATCGTCACTAGTTCAACTGTACTGTACTGGACCAACTCAATTGGGATTTATTGTGATTGGTTCAACTGCACTTTATGTGGCCAGTTCAACTGGACTTTAAATGTTTTGATCAGTTCAACTGGACCTTAACTGGACTTTCTCAAGATTAGTTCAACTGGACTAGTTCAACTGTACTGTACTGGACCAACTCAATTGGGATTTATTGTGATTGGTTCAACTGCACTTTATAGGGCCAGTTCAACTGGACTTTAAATGTTTTGATCAGTTCAACTGGACCTTAACTGGACTTTCTCAAGATTAGTTCAACTGGACTTTCCTGGACTAGTTCAGTTGGGTTCCACTGTTACCAGTTTAATTGGACTCCATTGTGACCAGTTCAACTGGACTTTGCTGGACCAGTTCAACTGGACTTCATTGTGACCAGTTCAACTGGACTTTGTTGGACCAGTTCAACTGGACTCCACTGTTACCAGTTCATCTGGACTTTGCTGGACCATTCCAACTGGACTTCACTGTGACCAGTTCAACTGGACTTTAATACTACACCAGTACAATTGGGCTTTAAATTTTAACTGGACTTTACCATATCAGGTCAATATAGGATTGTATTGGTACCAGTCCAACTGGACTCTGGACCAGTTACACAGAATTTTGCTGTGATCTTTAACTGGACTGGTTCATTAGGATTTCATTGTGATCAACTGGACTTTACTGGACCACAACTCAACTGGACTTTACTTTGATTACTTCAGTTTTGAAGTTACATGATCAGTTCAATAGAATTTAACGTGATTAGTTTAACTGGACTTTCCTGGACCAGTTCAATAGGATTTTATTGTGATCAGTCCAAGTGGACCCTACTGGACCATTTTACTTGGACTTTATTTTGATCAGTACAACTGGACTTTACAGGACCAGTTTAATAAAATGTACGTGCTGTGATCTTTATCTGGACTTTACGGTGCAATAGGACTTTATTGTGAAAAATTTAACTGTGTGTGTTCCCACACTTCTAAACGAATTGTGGGAACAAAGTTTATTACATACCTTCTTCTGCAGGGATATTACATAACA